>CM039616.1:53614702-53634716 GCA_022457205.1 Saccharum spontaneum | reverse complement strand
GTTCGGTTTTTGGGTTTTGGTTTCCACCCGTGGATGCCCAATGGAGGTCTGAAATAGATCATTTTGAGTACAAGCTCATGTGTTTTATTAACATAAATTGTTATATAAGCTATTAAGTTTGTTCTAAGTTGAATCAAGAAATTGTGTATTGTTTATTGCCTCTTGTTTGTACATATTGATATGTAATATATATCATGTATATGTTGTTAGAAATTTCCTTATTGATTTTTAATTGCCATATAGTGGGTTTTGGGTTTCAGGGATCGACAAGGTTTGGTTTCGGGTTTAGATAATCACCCGAACTAGTGTTCAGAGCGGTTATGGGTTTTGAGTTCGGGTTCGGGTCCACGGAGACTCCACTCGACCTGAATCCCCCCTGTTGCCATCCCTATCCATCATACCGATCGATGACTATATGCTTAGTCTCAGTAGGAGCCTTGTCCACATGTCATTTATCACTATGGGGACTAGTTGACATGCTTGCGAGTCATGTTTGGTTTATGTCTTCGGTGTGCCAAGCCAAATCTTGGTCATGGCCAAATTTAGGCAGAAATCAGGCTAAAATGATTATGTTTGGTTTATGACAGAGCCAAAATTCAGCCAATATATGCTAAAATATGGAGCGTTTAAGAATTTTTAGATGGTAATTGGTAACCATATCAAACTTTATCAAAGCTGTGATTATGACATGCAAGGTCCATATGTCATTTTTCTTCAATGAACATGGTCATGTGGGATCTTATTTTATATAGGGTCATAGGGGTAGGATGCAAAACTACCCGACTAAATATTTCAGAGATGCTCATAGAGATAGGGTGTATGCATTCATAGGGGTGAGCGTATGTGCATGTATTTGAGTATTTTGTACTATGATTTGTAAGAAAAATGAAGGACAACATGTATATGATCAAACATGGAAAATAGTAATATCCAATGTGAGGGCCCGTCTAGCAGAGCTCCCAGAACTAATTCGTGGCTGAATCTAGGAGGAGCTCTGCCAAATGTGTTTTCTGAGTGAAGTGATTCTATGCTGATTCTGGGAGTGATTCTCTAAAATGAATTAAGGGACTGAGAGCTGAAAAAAGTAGTTTCTCCAAATTATGTGAAGTGATTCTCTATCCTAATTTTGAGAGTTTATCATAGAAGCCACATAATCACTTCTCTCGAAGAATCAGCTCCCATAGAAAATCAGAATCAGGTGAAGCACTACCAAACATGCCTTGACATGTGTATATTCATCATCACCTATATCAGTCAAGAGAGATAAAACGATATAATGAGCTCAATATATTTTTTTCCAAAGATGCGAACATCTAGGTTAATCATATATGATCCTACGTTACAAAGTGATTTTTTTACAATGGCATCCTAGAATTCAATTTTAATCACTAATTGATATCTAATATATTTATCAGCACTTAAAATTACAACGGTGTATTTATTTTGTACTGTATTTTTAATGTATCAGATGCAAATTGATCTTTGTTTGGAATGATGCCATTTTTCCTTTAGAGACTAGATTACACAATTCCTAATATTCATATGTACTCTCAATATGATGTGTCTTCTTCGCAACAACAAAAAGACGATGTGTCTATAAAAAAATAATCTTTCTTTGAAGATGAAAAAAGTTTGATGAAGCAAGTTTGCCAGGACAAACGGTACTTGGCATTGTAGATTTGTAGCTGAATAAGGAGGCAGGATGAGCCACGAGAAGAAATCTGCTCTTGGTCGTCAGTGTCCTGTGACTGTCTTCACCGGTGCTGATTCAGGCGCATAATCCCATTTTCTCCGCGTGGCTTGACTGACCAGTGGTTAGCACCAGATGGAAGTTAAAAAAAAGTTCGTCTTTTTAGCACAGGGGCAGTTGGCTGCTTGCTACTCGTAACAAAACGGCAACAAATAAACAATATACTACTTTAATAGCACGCATATCCGGCTGAAATTGTTTACTGGATTTTGTTTCATTGTTTACAGAATCATCAGTTTTCTTCAGGATTGGATGCTTGGACTGTCGGAGGAGACCAAGCTGACGCTAGAACTTTCAGAGGGCAGGGTTTTTTTTACCGACCGGAAGGGTCAAACCGTCGGCCTCCAGTTCCGGTTTACTGGTCCGGTTTGCCGGTAACCGTACGGTAACCGGTCGAGTTTGAATTTGAATTCAAACTCGCCTTCGGTTTGGTCGGCGGCCGGTTTACCAAGCGGTTTGTAGCGGTTACCGCTCGGTTTGTGCGGTAACCACTACAAACCGTTTAGAATTTTCTTTTTTTTGCATGAATAAAAATAATTTTTGGTACTTCCTTTGCACAAATTAATGTAAAAAGACCACACAATGCGGTAATAAATAGCATAAGTCACTAAAGCAACAATATATAGTCGCATACAAATACATATTCGCTTACACAAACAAATAGTCGCATGGTCAACTACGTAGGATGTATGGGAAGACCCCTTGTTGGCACGACATTTCATATTCGGCGGTGGACATAAGAGAGATACCTTGCTATCTAAGCAGGGCAGCCTTGTAATCTTGCCAAGTTTGACCTGTCCATGCTGCTGTTGTCTCCCATTCTTAATCTAACATATTGTAAAAACTGGGGTCTTCCCATTCATACACCCATCTAGTCTGAGTCTGCATGGTCATGTCAGGAATGGGATAACTATAAGTGGGCTGTGAGGTATCGCTGTAGGAGGAAGAAGAGTACTGTGGAGTGTCGTAGTCCGTCGGTGCATATGCTCTCCTCTGCGATGTCGGTTGTCCATGGTCATGGTCTTGAGTAGCATGTGTGAATTGGGTCTCGCCTGCAATCAACCATAATTAGTAGGCATAGACAGAAATAATTGTGCGTATGTAGGTGCAATGGATACCTTCTTCAGTGAGTGCCCACTTGCTCTGTAAAAACTCAGGAGATCCCATCCACTGCATGAACTGTTCACGTTTTCGATGAAAGCTGTCTAGAAACATGTAGTTGGTCCCAAATCTAGTGCCATTCTACTTGATCAACTCACCACCAATTATTTTCTTCATCATATGATTCAACTGAGAATGGTTGTGCAACCAAGTTAAAATTCGCTCGCATACTTGCAACATACCTGCATGATCGGGCCTGTTACCAATATCCTTCAACATCAAGTTGATGGTGTGTGCCAGACAAGGTGTCCAAACAATGTGACCATACTCCTCTTTCAGTGAGTTGCAAGCTTTCTTGTAGTTGGCGCCATTGTCGGTGACCACATGGACAATATGCTCGGCACCAATCTCCTCCACCACCTTCCGAATCTCCTGAAAAAAGCAGAACATATTATATATACACATATATATATAAATAAAAAGAACCACATGACAACTATGTTTAGGAGGTACCCTGTACAAATAGTTAGCATCTTGACTTTTTTCAGATGCATCAATGAATTTGTGAAACCATGTGACCCCATTGCAATAAATCAGAAAGTTTATGACACTCATTTTAGTGGGGCCAGTCCATGAATCACACATCAACGTGACGCCAAAGTTGAGCCACTCCTTCTGAAACTTTGCATACCTATCCTTCAAGTCTTTCTCATTCTGATCTAGGTACTTGCCATCAATATCCCTTCCAGTGGGTGACGCGATGCCTTCACCTGAAACCATAAGTAAAGAATGAGAATATGGAAAGATACATAAGGCCATAGGTCTCCAAGTATAGGTACTTACCCTACTTCTGTGTCTCTCGGACCGCACTGACAAAGTACGGATTGTCGGCATTTCGTCCTGGGATTCCTACGTAATGGAAAAACTTTCCCCAAGCTTTACCAATAGCTTCCTTTGCATTTTTCCCCTTCTGCGTCCAAGACCCTGTATCAATCCTTTGTTGGTGCATTCCTCTTCTACCACCGGCTGCCACATGATAGTCCTCCACCTCCACAGGAGTCTCCCTCCGTGATCCTGCTCTTTTAAACAACCTCTCAATAGGATTCCCACCACGCGAACCACCACCACCACCACTACCCCCTCCACGGTCGTAATTAACTCCTCTCTGTTGTACCCTCTGCTCGTAGTCATATTCTGCTCTCGACTGGTTTAGTGCTTCCTTCATCTGAGCCTCATATTCATCATCACCGAGGGGATGGTTTCCCTCCGCTGCAGCTTTTTCTCGTGCCAACCTTTGTCGAGCCCGGTCAGCATTCGTCTTCTTAGCTCTGTCAAGATCTCGCTGAAAGTACGCACGCACATCTGGTGGCACACGGTCGCAATGCAAGGTGTCCGTCCCGTGCCCAGCCAAATGCTGTTTAAATCTAGTGCAACCACCGCCTGCTTTTGTCACATGACAATAATTGCATCTCCATCCAGAAGCAAGATTTTCACCATGCTCCCATACAACGTCTCTGTTTCTACCTGACATTGTCTACCTGCATAAACGGACAACACAAAGTCACACCTAAATAAAATGTATCTACACAATATATACCTAAAATATACATCCTACCACAAATCCTACCTCTAATCCTAAATCCTAAAAAAAACATAAATCCTACCTAAAACCTAACAAAAAAACCTATCCTAAATCCTAACACAAATCCTACCTAAATCCTAGATCTTTCCTAAATCCTAACACATAAACCATACCTAAATCCTAAAGCTAATACTATTCTAAAGAAAAAAAACAAAAAAAAACTTACCTGGCGGTCGCCCGGTGAACCGAGCGGTAAGCCGCTCCTCCCGGGCGGTTAGCCGCGCCTTCTGGCCGGCTAACCGTTGCTGAGGAGGGCGTGCGGTAAACCGCCCGTCCCGCGCGGTAAGCCGGCGAGCTGGGCCGGTCGCGCGGCGGCGGCGCGGACGGAGCGGGCGGGGGGCGGACGGGAGCGGATAAGCTTCTGGGCGCGTTGACCCCCCCCCCCCCCGCAGCTCCCGGCGCGTTTTGTGCCCGTGGCGGCCTAATGGGCCTCATGGGCCTTAACGGGCCGGGACCGGGATTTTTCTTTTTTTTTTCAAACTTCTATACGTATAAATAAATACTAAACGAACTCGAATTTGAAAAATTTTTACACCATTGACTTCTATAAATCATGAACTATTTTTAGGAATTTTTTCAGCATTTTTTTTGAATTTGGGAAATACCTAACCGGACCGGACCGGAACCGGTCCGGGCCGGTAAGCCCGGTTACCGCGGTAAACCGCGGTTTACCGCCCGGGATAAAAAACCCTGTTCAGAGGTGCTGCTGTGTGGAAAGATAGGGTATGAGAAGTAGCCATCCATGCTCATTGAGTCGGTGATTAGTTCCTTTCTACTGCACGTAAGCATGATGATCATTGGTAGTACTATTTAATTATAACGCGTTTCGACATTCGAGTATGTGTAGCAGGTTTCTGTTGGTTCATGTTTCGTTAGGCCTCTGAACAGTGCTGTTACATTTCTCTCTTCATTTCTGTTTAACCCTGAAAGACTTTGCTTTGAACGTAAAGTCGAGTTGATACTATTATATTGTTCTTCCATTGCAAGAGAAAAAGGCCTTGTTTAGTTTTAAAGTTGGGAGGTGCCAGAAATACTGTAGCATTTCGTTTGAATTTATCAATTATTGTCCAAACATTGACTAATTAGGCTCAAAAGATTCGTCTCGTAAAGTACAAGCAAACTATGTAATTAGTTATTTTTTTATCTACATTTAATACTCTATATATGTGTCCAAAGATTTGATGTAATGGTGATGTGATAAAGAATCTTTGCACTTTTTGCATTTTAAAGGGGAACTAAACAAGAGCGAATACCTTGTTCGTTTCACTGGTTCAGCGAAATCAGCAGCCATCCAGCAGTGTTTTTCTCTCATAATAAACCAGCGAACAGTACTTTTAGCCACGATATACCAGCGAAACAAACAGGCTGGAAGACACTACTCTAGTACATCTATCCTTGTACATTGACTGCTCGGACCGAGAGCACAGAGCAGCAGAACTTTTTATGAAGACTTCCGTGGCCATGTTTAGTTTCCCCAATTCTTTCCTAAATTTCACTATGCAAAAAGAAGATTCCCCGTCACATCAAAATGTCGGCAAATGCATGGAGTACTAAATATTGATGAAATCAAAAACTAATTGCACAGTTTTGTTGTACTTTGCGAGACAAACATTTTAAGCATAGTTAGTCAAAATTTGGATAATTTTTACCAAATACAAACGAAATGCTACAGGAATTCTGATACAGTGTTTTTCTTCCCAATTCCGTCAACTAAACGAGGCCCGTGTTGCACTTGCACCTGCAGCAGGGAGTATGACGGGCCCAACTATGTGAGAGGGCAGCGACAGCCGACAATTCCATGTCTGCAGCCAATGTACAAGTAGGAATATTTATGTGTGCTAGCTACAAACAGAAGAAGAGAAAATTGGAACGCATTCGTTCCCAGATTATCAACTGTGGCCTTGTTTAGATATCTAAATTCACCCCTAAATTTCACTATGTAAAAAGAAGATTTCCCATCATATCAAAATATCGGCACATATATGGAGTACTAAATGTAGATGAAATCAAAAACTAATTACACAGTTTTGTTATACTTTGCGAGACGAATATTTTAAACCTAATTAATCAATGTTTGGACAATTATTACCAAATAAAAATAAAATTGCTACAATATGACGGGACACTTGCTATGCAAACTTTGCCTCCAAAGTTTGGAATCTAAAGAAGGCCTGTATTCTGCTCGCTGGCATAGCAGCATCAAAGTTCAGGTGCACACTGCACACAAAAGAAATTTTTGCTTGAGCAGACGGTGGAAATCTGAGGTGTAGGCCTTGTTTAGATACCCAAATTCACCCCCAAATTTTACTATGTAAAAAGAAGATTCCCCATCACATTAAAATGTAGGCATATATATGGAGTACTAAATGTAGATGAAATCAAAAACTAATTGCACAGTTTTGTTGTACTTTGCGAGACGAATATTTTAAGCCTAATTAATCAATATTTGGACAATTATTACCAAATAAAAATAAAATTGCTACAGTGTGACGTGACATTTACTATGCATAATTTGGTTCCTAAATTTGGGATCTAAACGAGGCCGTAGTGTAAGACCGTACTACCAATGATGGCGTCACCCAGCCGGCCACCCCACATTTCCCTTTGCACGATGCCCCCTGGTCCCCTGCAAGGCTGCAAGGCTCTTGTGTGAGAGAATTCCCTGGTTGCCACTAAAAATTATAGCACTTTCTTTATTGCCATCAAAATTTTCAAAATTCCCTCACTGCCATCAAATAATTTTTATGTTTTCTTTGTTGCCACTTCCGTTAAAACCTATTAACTTATAGTCACCGACAGCTGGGCTCCACCATTTATCTCTGTTATCCATCCGTCTACTGCCTGCCGTTGGCCGCAGTCAGAGCCAAACCTGCCATTGGCAGCGGGAGCCAAGCTTAGCACGCCCTCACGTTTGCCAGAGGCGAATCTCAACGCGCTCGTGTGGTCGGCAGTCGGCCGCACGGGAAGCTGCGCCTGCGCGCCGCTCCCGCAGACGGAGCCGGAGGCCGTGAAGCGCAACCTGCCCGCGCCGTCGCGGTCGCGTCCAGCGCCACCTATGGCGGCGGCCGGGGTGCACCAAGTCGCCTGTGGGCCGGCCTGGCCGCGCCTAGCCCCATCCTCGAGGGCCGCACCAAGCACAGGCGCCGCGGCGTCAACAACCTGGTCAGTGGTCACATCGCGCCAAGCGTGAGCACACAGCTCGCGGCCCCCTGTCTCCTGTCAGGCGTGCGGGGGCAAGCAGGGCCGGCTTCCAAGCTAGTATGAGGCCTTGTTTAGTTACCAGGGTCGGGGTGGCCGATTCGGCACAGTGCCACCCCCGACACTGTAGCACTTTTTGTCGTTTTGTGCTAATAATTGTCCAAATCTTAATTAATTAGGCTCAAAATGTTCATCTCGTAAAGTACAACAAAACTGTGCAATTAGTTTTTTATTTCATCTACATTTAATATTAAATATATGTGCCGGCATTTTGATGTGATGGGAAATCTTCTTTTTGCATAGTGGAATTTGAGGGTGAATTTTGGAATCTAAACAAGGGCTGAGCAGAAAGACTGAAAGACGCATGAGGAAGAACGGTACGTGTACACCAACACTGTTGCTGTCGTGAGCCTACTGGACTAGAGCATCGGCGAGGCCGAGGAAGGCGATGAACGTGGACGGTGGAGCTTCATCGACTTCTTCGTGTCATGCCGTCATCTACTGTTTTGTCGAACTGCAATGCAAGCTGGCATGCTTGACGGACGCAAAAGCAGTACAGCCGGGTGCCGGGAGCAGAACTTGAAGGAACTCTAGCGAGCTAGAGAAAGAGTAAATCTTTGTAAGTTGTAGTAGCAACGCCCTGATGCTGTGATCAAGTGCCTTATTCGTTGGATAGCAGCGCAAGGCCGCCCGCTCGGTGGTCGTTGGAACTTGTTCCCCAGGGCCAGCTGATACTCGATGGTGAGCGTTCACAGCTTCAGATGGTCAGCGACTTGGGAATAGGCGGGGGAGGCGCGCAAAAGAGGCTTCCATGCCACCTAACGACAATGCTAACTGCAAGTGACGGAAATGGCAGTTAGAGAAACGCAAATTTCATCCGATGGCAGTAAGGAAATTTGGGAAATCTTGATGGCAACGAAGGAAGTGTTATAATTTTTAGTGGCAATGAAGAAATTCCCTCCTTTTGTGTTGGGTGCAGGGTGCCCCATGCTCTCTCTGTTTCGATGTTTGACAGATTAATGAGCATAAAATTCAGCGTGGCAACGCAACCAAGGCCTCGTTTAGTTCACAGAATAGGGGAGAAAAACACTGTATCAGAATTCTTATAGCATTTCGTTTGTATTTAGTAAAAATTATCTAAATTTTGACTAACTAGGCTTAAAATGTTCGTCTCGCAAAGTACAATAAAACTGTGCAATTAGTTTTTGATTTCATCAACATTTATTACTTCATGCATTTGCCGATATTTTAATGTGACGGGGAATCTTCTTTTTATATAGTGAAATTTGGAGAAAAATTGAGGGAATTAAACGAGGCCCGAGAAGCGGAAAAGAGTGGAGCCGGTTGCCCATTGGGGAGACACGCCCGGTTTGTTTAATCCCCTGGCCTTAATTCCCTATAGTGGCAGACCACGGGTCGCGTTACTACATACAGTACGTTGGTCTGCCCCCACCGTACCGTACGTGGCCAACGCCATCGTCAAGCATTGCTTGCTTCACCCTGTCGAACAGTCGAAGTACTAGGGCCTTGTTTGTCCACTCAAAATTCCAAGTTTTTTCACTTTCTTTCCATCACATTAATTTTTAGCCGCTTGTATGGAGTATTAAATGTAGGTAAAAAAATAATTAATTACACAGTTTAGTTGAAAATCACGAGATGAATCTTTTAAGCCTAGTTGGTCTACGATTGGACAATATTTACCAAATAAGACGAAAGTAGTACTATTTATCATGTTGAAATTTTTTTCAATCTAAGCAAGGCCTAGCTTGACCTCGTGCTCGCGGGTTGCAGACTTGCAGTGCAGCCTGGCCGGGGCGGGGCACCGTACGCTATGGTGTGCTTTGCCAGAGAGAGACTCTTAGCTATTTTTTAGATAAAAAAGGAGAGAGTATCTTAGCTATGACTATGATTGCTGCCGTAGTACTACGTAGTATGAGTATACCTAATATATAGTACTTGCGTTCGCCATGGAATTGGACGTTGACCGAGTTGTCACTCTCGGCCCATCCAGGCCTCGTTTAGTTCCCTGAATCGGGGGTGGCAAACTTTGCACAGTGTCACCCCGAACACTGTAGCACTTTTATTTTTTGGTAATAATTGTCCAAATCTTGATTAATTAGGCTCAAAATGTTCGTCTCGCAGAGTACAACAAAACTGTGCAATTAGTTTTTGATTTCATCTACATTTAGTACTCCATGCATATGCCGGCATTTTGATGTGATGGGGAATCTTCTTTTTGCATAGTAGAATTTGGGAGTGAAATCTGGAATCTAAACAAGGGGCCGGTTTAGTTCCGAAAAATTTGGCAAATTAACACTGTAGCATTTTTCGTTGTTATTTGACAAATATTGTTCAATCATGGTCTAATTAGGCTTAAAAGATTCGTCTCGTCCATTTCGTCTAAACTGTGTAATTAGTTTTATTTTTTATCTATATTTAATGCTTCATGCATGTGTCCAAAGATTCGATGTGATGGAGAATCTGAAAAATTTTACAAAATTTTCTGGAACTAAACAGGGCCAAGGCCCAGTCTGATGTTCTAGGCGAGGCAGGCGGTGCCCAAATTTCATTGCAAAAAGCTTTCACGCAATCCGATTAGCAGGCTGCTAGCAGCTCCATATTCTGTGCCAACGCTGTCGCATACGACGATCCTGCCGCGTACAATTTTATCCTGTCCCAAAATCCCAATTGTCCCTCGTGGAAAATGACAGGGTTGGATTGGGTTGGGTCGTTTGGCGTGCACGAGCTACCTACGGGTGGTCAAGGCATCGTACGAATTGGCAATCTGGCCTGGCGAGCTCACACTACCTGCTGTCCCCGGTATATATAAAATCCATCCATGCCAATCCTTCTTTCACCACACCTGGCGGCTGGCGAAGCACACACATCCAGAGTCACCAGTCTCAGGCAGTCACCACACGGGTAGAGACGTCCCCACCCACCCACACCCCAATGGCCAACCGCGGAGAGGTGCTTAATCACCCGGTGCAGCACGTTATGGCCTGGAACGCCGACGTGCCAGGCCACCGCGACCGGCCGCACCACCAGTACCATCTCCTCGACGCCGCGCACGCGCTCATGCTGCTCGGAGCAGTCGCCGCCGTCTCGACCGTGGGCGGCAACGCGGACGCTGACGGTGACGCCGCGCAGGTCTTGCTCGGCTTCGTCACCTGGCTGCTCAGCGTCTGCCTCCTTTCATTGGTGCCAGTGGCAGGCCGGTTCCGGCAAGCTGATGCGTTGGCCGACGCTGCCATCGCCAACGCCAGCGCCGTCCTCGTCTACCTGTTCACCCCATGGAACTAGTTCCCTGCATCTCAGCAGTCCTCAAACTAGCATATGTATTGTGTTTTATGTACGTGCTCGCCATGGAAGGGTTGTTCAGTTATTAACTTGTACGTAGCGACCTCAACCTGCTTGCCTCCATCTATCTCTCCAGTGAGAGCTGCTAGCTGGCTTCCATCTCCCATGCCCTCGCCGGCGCTCTCGTCTTCCGCAAGATGTTTGTTAGTAAGAATGAAGGCTTTCAGTTTCACAACAAAAATGCTCTTGAGAAAGGGTTCAGCGTGTCGAAAAACTATGTTGAGCAGGACAATGCCAACAAAGAGATTAGTTTGAGAAAATTTGTTTGCAATCAAGGAGATTTCCGCAAAGCAAAAAACATGAATAAAGAGAATATGAAGAGGAAGCCACGGAATATATGACGTGTTGGGTCTAAAGACAAAATGATCATTGCACGAGACAAGGAATCAGGGAGGTTGTATGTGCATCCTACGACCACAAGAGAACTTGCTTATCTATTGCATTCACACAAAAGAATTGACCTATGAGTAGAAACCAGAAAGTGAACAACATAGAGAAGGATTTTTCTAGGATTTGGAAACACCAAATTATGGAAATTTCTTGGATCAGGAACCACCAAATCATGGATAAAACCCATGTCAAAATGAGCAATACTTTCAGTTGCAACAAGCAAACACAGTATACATTCACTTACTAACTAGATTAGGAAGCGAAGATAAGAAAACATCAAAAACAATCTAATTCTATTATTATCTAATCAAATTTGCAATAGTAGTCAAGAAACCTATAAAGGACATGTAGAAAGGTAGATAGCCATCTCACCTGTGGAAAATTATCTATCTTGAAGAACTTTGGTAAGGTCACCAAAAAAACTTATAACTACAACAGAAAAATCTATACCAAAAGTTAAAGCTATTCAAAGACATGTGGAATATATGAAAATGTATAGCACTAATATATCCAAGACATATGTAGAAAATAAAACCATGGTGAGAACCAAGAATACGACTTCATAACAACACCAATCTTTGATCGGCATTATGCTTCTTTTGAAGAGTTTTTTTTCCAATTCTTTGATCAATACAAATGAAGTTGGTAGACATTATGCTTCATTTGTATTTATAAAAAAATTGGGAAAAACACCTCTTCAAAAGAGGCATAATCCTGGTCAAAGACTGGTGCTATTATGAAAGCTGCATTCTTGGTGCTATGGTTTTTAATCGCTACCTATGCCTTGGAGATATTAGTGATGAACATTTTCCATACCTTCAACAAATCTTTGAATGGTCCATTAGCTGTAAGTTTTGGCATAAATTTTGTTGATGTAGTTATATTTTTTGGCAACTTATCAACGTTCTTCAAGATGATTTCCTAGGGGTGAGATGACTATGTGCCCTTCTGTAGATCCTCTATAGGTTTCGTGATTACTATATAGTAAATTTGATGGCAATAACAAGGGAATTATCTTGTTATTGTCCCTTCTTCCTTAACTATCTTCACTTCCTAATGTAGTTAGTAAGCGAATGAACTCTAAATTATTCAGCGTGTTCACTTGTTATGACTGAAATCATTGGTCAATTGACATGGCTTTTCTCCATGATATGGTGCTTCAAATCCCAAAAATTCCCATCTCTATAATGTCCACTTTCTCATAAGTAATTCTTCTGTGTGAATGCAATATACAGCGAAGTAGATCTTTTGTGGCCAAAGGATGCTTGTGTTCATCGATGAAATCCTTCACAACCACTGCCATGATGCCTTGTCTAGTGTAGTGACCATTTTGCCTTTACACCCAATACAACTTCTATTCTATGTCTTCCTTTTCTTATTCTCTTTCATCCTGTGCTTTGCTTCACGCTCACAGAAACCTTCCAAACTGCAAACAAATTTCCTCAAGATAATCTATTGGTTGGAATTGTACCACTCAACATCACACACTGAACTCTTTATCAAGAGCATATTTGTTGTGACACCAAGCCTTAATTCTCGCTAACAAACAACCTACTGACAATTTCATATAGTGTACAATGATAGAGACACCTCACTAAAATGATCCATGATTAGCTACTATGTAAAAGCATTTAGTTTGGTCGAACTCTACTGACATAACTTAATTACAATAAATCCAGAAAATAAAATTATCTTGTATGATCATAACTAAATTGTAGTTGCAAAAAATATTGGTTGCAAGATTACCTTCAGTATGCAAAGAATGTATATGGTAGAATTTCAGCATGGCTGAATGGGGTAATTCCCATAAAAAAGCATGTATGTCATCTCCTCGTACTTTAAACTCACGTAACAAATAATCACATCATGCCATTTTTAGTCTTAGCAAAGTAAGATATTGACCACCACTATTCAACACACATAATGGCCAATAAAATGCAATACAAAGCAATTTAAGGGTTAACAACCTCAATCATTTAAATTTTGTCAAACAACATCAATGATGTTCTCGTTGTTAATTCTACAACTCAAACTCAATAAAAGCACCATGAATCTTTACCTAGGTAACATGACTTGAACTCAGCTACAATGAAGAAGTGGTTTGCCATGAATGACTATAGAGGGTTCACTCTACAAAATTGGACAACTTATCATGCCTCAATGCATTTAACGATGCTACCTAAGAGATCTACTTCTATGGCAGCAATCAAAAAATTCCAAATGCATAAGACTCCTAGAAAGGAAAACACATATGTAGATAGATAGGATCGATTAGCACCGCAATGAAGGAAAGTCGATTGAGAAAGACACATACCAATTTTAGCACCAACCGCTAGTGAAGGAAGGCCAGGTAGCAGGGTGGTCGCAGAGGTGTTTCTTCTCCAACTCCAATGCGGGTGAGTCCTTATTGCGGCAACTCTAGGGGCTGAGGTAGTTAAGCTGCATAGAAAAAGTCAACTGAGGAACGGCAGGTTGCTCCTGCAGTGCGAAGCAGAGCAGGGAGCACCAGCGGCAACCTGGAGGTGGGTGTATCTAAACTTCAGCAGCGGCTAGGGAGGGACCCCCATAACGTGAGGAGCGCAAATCAGGAGCCCCTACCACCGGGGAGGGCCTTTTGCAGTGTGAGGAGCGTGGATCTGGAGCCACTGCTGCCGGTGAGGGCCCTTCTCGCGCCACGTGAACGCCGGGGAGCGCGAGTCTCTACAGGAAGCCCTCCATGCTCGAGAAGAGAGAGGGAGGGAGAGAAGGCTGATGCGGCTAGAGGGAGGGAGGGAGATAGGGTCTACGGGGTGGGAGAAAACTAGGGTTTTTTATTATATACTGTGAACAGGCTCCTGGTCGAGGTGGGCCACCGAGACCAATAGTGGGCTCAGCCAAATTGGCTGAGACAAGCCTCTTAAGACGTTCACCTCTGAAAATGGTGGTCATTTTTAGCGGCGGACCTCTTAATAGGCTCGCCTCCATAAATAATTTTTGGAGACGGACAACTTTTTGTCGTCTTCATAAATAAAAAGACCACCTCCAAAAATCGTTAGATATTTTGGGAGACACGTACATGTTGTGACCATCTCCGTTAATAAAATGAGTTGTCTCCTAAAATATTTTTTGTAGTAGTGCTGTGTTTGGGGAATTCCTAAGGTAGTGAGTTAGATTATCCTCTTCTTTTTATTATAGGCGTGCACCGGTAATTGGAAGGGCTGGTATGCGGAAGCTTTCTCTTATGATCCTACATTAGAAAAGGAAGAATAAAGTTTTTGGGAATCATTCAGCATGACTATTCACATTTTTCACCACGATTTGTCTTTCAACTAAACCAAGCGGTGCAGCATGCCATCATCTTTATAGCCGACTGCTTGGACCAATCCTCACAGAACGTTGTCGTCAACAACATTGCTCCTCCACCTTAATTGAATTTGGAAACCACATTAATTGAATTTTGAAATAATGTGCGCCATTGATTTTTAATGATCATATAATGTCTAGATTTAATCAAGAGGTTCATGCTATACGGCTAATATATATCTCTCACAACTAAAAAAGACTAAAAATGGACATTTTTTGGTGCAACATTTGTTTGGTTCGTCCGTCTGCCTCCCACCTGCGATCCCGTGGCTTCGTTCCATCGGTCTGCCTGGCGTGCGATGCTCGCTCCTTCCCTTCCGCTCCGCCAAACACGCGCTGCGACCATCTCCTTGCGATCCCCCAATCACGCGCTGTGACCATCCATCAATCACGCCGCCGCACACGCCATCCCCATCCCTGCGCCCGCATCCGCTCCCTAAGCTCCCCATCCCTGCGATCATCCCTGAGCTCCCCGTCCCCGCTCCCTGCGGCCACGTACGCCGCCACTCCCCATCCCTGCAGCCGCTGCCTGCGTACGTCGCCACTTCCCATCCCCACTCCCTGTGGCCGCGTATGCCGCCGCTCCCCGTCCCCGCTCCCTGCGGCCGCACATGCTGCCGCTCCCCGTACCTGCACCCCATGTCACCGCCGCAACACCATCCCCATCGCTCCTCACCCAGGTCCAAATCCCACGGCCTTCCTTGCCACGGATTCCGGTGAAACTAAGCGGCTGCAGCGGAGGATGCACGTGGTGAGGGGGAAGCGGCGCTTAGGGTTCTTGACAACGCGGCACAAGCAGCGCCAGTGACGGAGCCTCCTTTGCATGAGTTTTTGGCCTGCAAGCCCCCGAACCACATCTCCAGGTAGCTCTCCATCCTCTCTGTCCTGTCGGTTCTCCAGGATTTATTTGCGCTGCTATTGATTTTTCTAGATTATTGCATTGATTGATTGCATTCTTTCCAAGGGTATGCAAATGTGTCTTGTTTAAACGTTTGTTGTTTAGGCATGAATTCAGAAACACACATGTTCAAATAAGTATGTCAGAAATTTAAGGTAGAAAATCTTAGATCTATCGGCAAAGAAAGCAGCCCTGCTAGCTGAGCTGGAAAAGGTTGAGACAGCTCTGACTCAAGCTAAACAAGAAGAAGACCAGCTTCCCGACGCCATCAAGGCCCTTCAACAGGAACGAGATGCTCAAGCTCGCAAGGCCTTGGTCCTGAAAAAGAAACTCAAGCCTGTGGAAGGAAGTGCCGATGAAGACGCCAAAGAATTAAAAGAAGCCGATGAAATTCGCATGCGTGCGATATCAGCCATCCAGGCTTTGTTAAATTAGCGCATCGGCAACAATTGATACTTTATTTTATCTCCAGCCGATAGGATTGTTATCGGTAGCTATACTCTTATGCGTCTATCCAGATACTAGGGTAATATTTCTTTAAATATTTTCCATTTAATGCTCTGGGAAACACAACTCCTTCGAGAGTTTCAAGAATATACGCATTACCAGGAACAGATTGATTTATCCGATATGGACCTTCCTAATTAGGTGACCATTTGCCAAACTTAGAACTTTTAGTCCCAATCGGTAAAATCAATTTCCAAACCAATTCACCATCGACAAATTCCTTTACCTTCACTTTCTTGTCATACCATCTAGCTACTCTTTTCTTATTCTCCTCGATGCTAACTAAAGCTTTTAACCGATGACCTGCTACATCTTTCAATTCATCTTTCATAAGAATATCATAATCATCGGCTGTCAGTTGATCCTGAAAGCGCATTCGCCTAGAACCAATCTTAATCTCCCAAGGTAATATCGCATCGTGTCCATACACCAATTGATAAGGTGATACCTTGGTTGCACCATGACATGCCATCCGATATGACCACAAAGCTTCATTTAATATTGTATGCCACTTTTTAGGATACTCTTTAATCTTGCGCTTAATGAGTTTGATAATTCCTTTATTAGATGCTTCAGCCTGGCCATTAGCTTGGGCATAATACGGTGAAGAATTCAAAACTTTAATTCCCATACTTATAGCAAACTCATCAAATTCACCCGACGTAAACATAGTGCCCTGATCGGTAGTGATGGTTTGAGGGATGCCAAATCGGTAGACAATATGCTCCTTCACAAAATCAACCATGTTAGCCGATGTTACCTTTTTTAAAGGAATTGCTTCAACCCACTTTGTGAAATAATCAGTAGCAACCAGAATAAACTTATGCCCTTTACTCGATGGTGGATAAATCTGACCGATGAGATCAATAGCCCAACCCCGAAACGGCTAAGGTTTAATTATGGGGTTCATAGCCGATGCGGGTGCCCTTTGAATATTACCAAATTTTTGACATTCCTGACATCCTTTAAAATATTTAAAACAATCCTCAAGAATAGTCGGCCAATAATATCCATTTCTTCTGATAATCCATTTCATCTTGAAAGCTGACTGATGAGCCCCACATACTCCTTCATGAATTTCACTCATCAGGCTTTTTGATTCCTCTATGCTAACACACCTGAGTAAAACTCCATCTATGGTACGGTAATACAATTCATCATTGAGGAGTACGTACTTGGTCGCTTGGAACCTTATACGTCTTCCAACCTTTTTAGATGGATTCTTTAAATAATCAATAATTTTCTTTCTCCAGTCATCGGTATCAGCCACTGATATCAATGCTTCTTGAACAGGTTGATACCCTGAAGCATGCTGAGCCAATCGGTTAGCCTCTTCATTATGCATCCGGAAAATATGCTCCAGATGAAAACTCCTAAACCCTTTCAATAATTCCAAACACTTTTCATGATATGAAATTAGAATTTCACTTCGGCATTCATAAACCCCAATCAACTGATTTATAACTAGCATATAATCACCAAAGACTTCAACAGCATCATCCTGTACTTCTTTAAGTAATTCTAACCCTTTTATCAGGGCTTGGTACTCAACTTGATTGTTTGTCGATGTAGCAACGATCGGCAATGAGAACTCATACTTCTTCCCCTGCGGGGAAATTAAAACGATACCGATGCCTGCCCCTTCACCACAAGTAGACCCATCAAAGAAAGTGTCACGGAGCAACTTCAGAGAATCCACCGTGTTGCAATGTTGAGTAACAAAATCGGCCATAACCTGTCCTTTAACTGCCTTAGCTGATTCATAACGTAGGTCAAACTCTGATAATGCTAAAATCCATTTACCAATCCTACCATTTAATATCGGCATAGATAGCATATATTTGACCACATCATCTTTGCATATGACGGTACATTCAGCCGATAGTAAATAATGCCTCAACTTAATACAAGAGAAGTATAAGCATAAGCATAATTTCTCAATAGCCGAATACCTGGTTTCAGCATCTATTAACCGTCTGCTCAATAATAGATAACACGCTCCTTTCCTTCAAATTCTTGAATAAGAGCTGAACCGATAACAGTATCTTCTGTTGATAAATACAATCTGAAAGGCTTTCCATGTTGGGGTGGAACTAACACTGGAGGATTTGTTAAATAACTCTTAATCTGATCTAAGGCTAATTGCTGTTCATCCCCCCATTTAAATTTCTGATCGGCTTTCAATTTCAATAATGGACTGAAAGCCTTGATCTTACCTGACAGATTAGATATAAATCTCTGATAAAATTAATCTTACCGATCAAGGACTGTAATTCAGTTTTATCGGCAGGAGCAACGACCTTGTTGATTGCCTCAATAGATTTTCTACTAATTTCAATGCCCCGCTGATGCACCATAAAACCCAAGAATTGTCCTGCCGATACACCAAATGCACATTTATTGGGATTCATCTTTAACCCATGTTTTCTTGTGCACTCCAATATCTTCCGTAGATCGGTTAGATGCTTTGTGATGTCTCCAGACTTAATCACTATGTCATCAATGTAGATTTCTACCAACGTACCGATATATTCATGGAAAATAAAGTTCATAGCTCTTTGATAAGTAGCACCGGCATTTTTCAAACCAAATGTCATAACTATCCACTCAAATAATCCATATGCCTGGACACCTAAAAGCAGTCTTAGAAATATCTTCTTCATCCATGAATATTTGATTATAACCCGCATTACCATCCATGAAACTAATAATCTGATGCCCCTGCTGTAGCATCAATCAACAAATCAGCAATCGCATTGGTAACCATCCATTGTGTGGCCTTATGAGATTCCTGAAATCAATACAAACACGAAGTTTCCATTTTTCTTATATACAGGAACCACATTAGAAATCCACTCTGCATATCGGCACTGCGAATAAACTTTGCCTCATTTGGTTATTTCGGCCTTAATATCAGGAAGTATATTAGGATTGGCATCGGCGAGCCGGTTGCTGATGTGGCCGAAATCCAGGATTTAATAGGCAACCGATGTTCAACTATAGATCGGTCTAATCCAGGCATTTCAGTATAATCCAAGCAAAACAATCTTTATATTCCTTTAACAAATCAACTAATTGCTGTTTACACTTGGAATTTAACTTAGAGCTAATAAAGTGGGCCTTGGCCTATCGCCTTCACCAATATCTACTTCTATTAAATCATCTGCCGATGTAAATCCTTGACCTAATTTTCCATCATCGGCAAATCTATCCATTAAAACTCTTCTTCAGAACCGACTGCTTGGATCGGTAGAATTTCGTAATCGGCAATTTTGAGGAACTCTTTTTCCCAGGCTTCTCCCGATATGCACTTGGTTCGCTCATAAGTGTCTGATTCTGCCGATGCGATAATATAAGAAGAGTCACCAGGAACAACTTCAATCTTATCTCCAATCCATTGTACCAGACATTGATGCATTGTAGAAGGAACACAGCAATTAGCATGAATCCAATCCCTTCCCAAGAGCAGATTATATGCACCCTTGCCATTAATAACAAAGAAAGTTGTCGGTAAGGTTTTACTGCCGATGGTCAACTCAACACATACTGCCCCTTTAGCTGGTGATACATTGCCTTCAAAATCCTTTAGCATCATATCGGTCTTAGTTAAGTCTTGATCTCCCTTACAAGCTTCCGATACATCACATAAGGCATAATATTAATTGCAGCTCCTCCATCAATAAGTATCTTATATACAGGCTGCCCATCAACTCTGCCTTTTACAAATAAAGCCTTGAGGTGTTGTCTCTCATCATCGGCAGGCTTCTCAAAAACGGCCATCATTGGATCTAGCGTTAATTGAGCTATTTGGTCAGAGAAAACGTGT